>CM030362.1:246062899-246100359 GCA_017893485.1 Hemerocallis citrina
TGCACATGTACGAAAGATGATCCCATTTCATGCATTTGAGACACCGAACCTCCTTGGTGCAATCCTTGTGGAAATGTCCTAGTTCCCCGCAGTTAAAGCATGGTACCGGCCTTCTTTTGCCTTTCTTTTGCTTTTTTTGATTTTCTTGTTGTGAAGGGGGGGATGACAAGGCTTTGTTCTTACCTTTTCGTGGAACCTCTTGCCAACTCTCGGAGTGTTCCCCCACTTCAACCTGTGCCCCACCCTCTCGTGTCCCCTCTGGTCCTTCTCTTTGGGCCTAGGTGATGGTGGATTTGAGGGGTTCGGCCGGTGTGGGTTGTAGTCGGGGCTACTTCGGGGGGGCTGGGTTACCTTTTGAGGGTGAGGGGTTTTGGTTGGAGAGTGGGGGAAGAGGTGGGAAGTTTTGTTGGTTGATGGATATCATTGGATGACGATTGTCGAGGGGGGGACTCCGATGGTTGGAGGAGGGTGGGGGTGAAGTGTTGGAGGTCTGGTGAAGGCGCTGCCGCTGCTCTCTGTGTTGGTGGGGGCGATGAGCCTCCTTGCTAGCTTACCTCTCTCTGTTGCCATTGTGACTTTGATGAGAATCTCTGTGATGGGTTTCTCTATGACTTTCTCTGTAAGAGCTCTGTCTAAGGGCATCTCCATAGTGCCGCTCACCCTGTCGCCATTGGGGGAAGTGCTAGAACTGGAGGGGGTGACTTTTACGCCCGTCGTGGCTCGTAGAAGGACTCCCTCTATGGGCCCGTTCTCTTGCGGCGATCTCCTCATGGTGGTGATGAGCGACGCCACTCCAAGATTGTCAATGAGGCGCACTTCGGTGTGCCCTCGGCAGAGTGAGCAATCTTCTGAACCTAGGAGGTTCCTTTCTCCGAGGGGGGTGAGTGGTTGGATCTAGTTGGATGATGATGGTGTTGGGGGGTGGAGCCAGAGGTGGAAGGGAAGTGGGGGATGGGGGAGAGGTAACAGCAGTGAGGGAGGGAGGGGGAGGGGGGGTTGGTGGGTGCCGGACTCTCTCGTTGGGTCTGCACCCACTCAACTCCAGCTCCGATAACATGGAGGAGTGGAGCCGATGGTCCGAAGTGCATTGATGATGGTGGTTTTGGTCGCGTTGGTTGGAGGAGTTGCTAATCCACTCTTTGAAAGACCCTCTAGTCACCCACATCCTTGCAAACCTAGTACTGTAAATAGCACTAGTGGAAATACAATGGGGAAGTGGGATAAGAAGAAGAGGGGTTGAAGATGGTGAGTATTATTGTTGTTGTTGAGTTCTAGGAAGACGAGAAGAAGGGGGGGTGGGGGGGTGGGGGAGGAATCGGAGATGGTCATCAACGGCGGAAAGAGGAGGGTAAGGAGGCTGGGGAAGTCTCCGGTGAGGCACCAAGGTGGGGGAGTTGGAGTCGGGGATTTGTTAGAGCATCCACCTGTAGTATACTATAAATCTAAAAAATAGAAAATTTGAGAAAAAATTCGCCACTATTCGTTGGTTAAAAACCTATTTTATGGCCGAAACGTGAACAGTAGACTGCCATATATAGCAGAGTAAAATAGCAAATGCAAAATATAGAAGACGGAAGATCATCTGATCTTTCGTCTATTAAAAATTTGAAATTGTTTCGAATAAAAAATTCAAATAGACGAAAGAAGATCTTCCGTCGGTTTCGTTGAATGGTCAAAATTTGACAGACGGAAGAAGATATTTAGTCTCTCAAAATGGCTTTATTTAAAATAAAAAAAAATAGACGGAATGTGTTCCTCCGTCTGCCTCATTTAATTTTTTTTTAAAAATTAAATGAAAGAGACGGAAGATGTTCGACATCTTCCGTCACTTCCGTCACTTTGCTTTTTTCTTTTTTTTTCCTTTTTTTTTTCTTCCGTTGCTATTAAATTATGCTTTAAAACGAAGGATCATCTACCGTCTGATCTTTTTATTTATTTATTTATTAAATTAGCGAGAAGACGGAAGAAGATCTTCTCTATACCAAAAAAAATTATTTTATTTTATTTGTGGAAACGGAACTTGATCTTCCGTCTATTCGATTTCGGGTATTAAAAAATTTATTTTTTTTGTTAGACAGAGGATGTTATTCTGTCTTTATATTTTACAATTTTTTAACCCAAATTTTAGATTTAACGATAGTGGTGCAACCCATTCATTTCTAAAAGCCAAATGCCAAATACCTAACATATAGAACGAACGATAATGGATGCTCTTAGAGCATCCGTGGTCGTTGGAAATTAAACTTTGGGTATTTAATAAATAGAAATAGAACATTTGAAAGTGAGTTACAGTCATTTAAATCTAAAATTTAGCTTTTCAATTTGAGAAATAGACGGACATAAGATTATTTGCCGTTGAAGAATTTTTTTTATGTTTCAAAATATATCGAACGGGATATCATATCCCATCCGTTAAAAAAAATTATGAATTAAAATCTAAATGGACCCATGATAAGGACTATGGGCATAAATGTATACTTTCAAAAAAAAAAGAAATCAAAGAAGTTGGGCCTTGGATGGGAGATCATATCTCTTTCGAGGCTTTATTTTTTTTTTAATAAATTTTTTTTGGAAGGGATATCATATCCCGTCCGAGGCGTTCAATTTTAAAAAATTGGACAAAATATCATTTACCGCTCGTTCAAATTTTGGGAAAATCTGAGCATCATATGAGTAATCATATTATGATTGCCAAATTTGCCAAAATCCTATATCGTCTCTCAAATTTGGCTAGCAATTGTTCATCTTAAACTCAAAAAATGAAAAAAATGGTCAACGACCACAACTCATTTTTTGCCAAAAATTTGATATTTTAAAAAAAATGGCCAACGACTAGAGCATCTGTAGTTGTTGGCTATTTTGCCAAAATTTCCAAAAAAATAAAGAAATTTTGGTGCTACAGTCGTTGGCTATAACCCAAAATTTGGGTTTTAGTTGAATAGTGGTTTGCCAAATTTGGCGAATGAAATGCTATTCCGAAAAAATAGCTGACGAAAGATGATTTTTCGTCCGTTCGATCGGACGAAAGATCATCTTTCATCGCTTGTTTTGTTTATTTTCCCATCAGATGATTTACCATCCTAAATTTTTTTTAAGCGCGTAATTCTCGGACGAGGGATGATTCTCTGTCCATGATTTTTTAATTAAAAAATGGTCAGACGAGAAATGATTTCCCGTCGGTTACATTTTTTTAAAAAAAATTAAAAAAAAATTGTCGGACGGGAAATGATTTCCCATCCGTTCAATTTAAAAAAAAATAATAAATGATCAGGGACGGAGATGAAGCCCCGTCCCATACATTTCTTTCCGTTAAAATCCTATACAACCACGCTATAATTGTTTAAATTATAATAAGTAAAAGTTAGGTTTAAATTGAAATTAATTTAAAATTAGGATTTATTTAAGCTTTAATCTCCAATATTATAATGGGAGAGTTGGGGTTGTCATTTGTCAACATACAAACCCGTGCATTGTACATGTAACTCAACTCTCCCATTAATTACAAAAAAAATAAATAAATAAAAAAATGTCACCTATTTAAAACGTGCAACGCACGTGCAAATCAATTTTATAATATTTTTTAATAGTAAACATACACATATGTTGCACGTACAACTCAAATTCTAACTCATAAACAGGTGCATTGCACGTACAAATTGTACCTTTCCTTCAAAATAATTTTTCCAATTACGTGCAACGCACCTCTAACTCCAAAATATTTCTTAACACGTATATCACACGTGAAAATTCTCCAACTCCTATCAAAGCGTGCATCGCATGTGAAAAATAATAGTAAGAATTAATTAGGATTAATTTAGCAGTTTATTAGGAATTAATTAGGATTTAAAACTTTTTTTTTTAAATACAACGGACGGGAAAGGATTCCCCGTCCGTTGTTTTTTAATTTAAAAAAATAAAATAAAAAATACCGAACGAGAAATCATTCCTCGTTCGTTTATTTTTTTAAATTAAAACCCAAAATTTGGGTTCAAATGACTACAACTCAAACTCAAATTTTCTATTCCTATATATCAAATACCCAAAATTTGACTCCTAAGAGCATCCACAATCGTTTTCTATTTATCCACTTTATGCATTTTTTAGCAAATGAATCGCTGCAGTCGTTTGCTATTTATGCATATTTTGACGATTTCGAAACAGTAGATGGCTATATATGAGAGCGGATATAAGAAAATGTATATTATACAGGACGGATCATCAAGATCGGTCCCACTAAAAATAATTATTTTTTATTTCGTCAGACGGAACTAGACAATCCATTTGACATTTATTTTAATTTCCGAAACAATTTTTTTTAAGGCTGAACCCCTTCGACGAATCTTGAAGAACCGTCCGTGGAAGGGCCCACCTAATTTTTTTTATTACTAAAAAAATGTTTTAAATCTTAATATAATCGCAAAAAATATTTAAAACTCATGGGATGGATCTCGAAGATCCGTCCGATCATTAAAAAGATTTGTCTGCTATATTATAGTATTTTACGACTGCAGCAAACTCGCTTTGCTATATGTATAATCTGCAAAAATGCATATTTTAGTAAATCATGACTGTGGATGCCCTAACGACTACAAATGCTCCTAGTGAGGTTTGAATGGAGGAGTGGGTTTAGGATTTTATTAGAGCATCTGTAGTCGTTTGCCATATACTTAAAATATGGAAAAAATCAAAAAAAAAAGTCACTGTAGTCGTCTGCCAAATATGCAAATTTTGGGTGTCGCATGAACAGTAGCGTGCCAAATATGGAAGACGGTTTGGCAAAAGCCAAATTATAGCCGGACGAAAGATAATCTTTCGTCCAAAATGACGGACGGCTAACAAAACACCGTCGCTGCAATTTCGTATACGACAAATTCGACAGACGGAAGATAATCCCCCATCGGATTAATTCAATTAAAAAAAATAAATAAATTCATGGACGGTAGACAATCTACCATCCAAGGCAAATTCAAGTAAAGACAAATTTGCCAAGGACTGTAGATCATCCCCCGTCCAAGGCAAGAATGAGTTTTTTGATTTGTTTTTTAATTTTTTTTATCCTTTTGTGAATGTGTTCACTGCTGTTTTTTTATATTATTTTTTTTATTTTTTTCAGTGTCCCTCACTTCAATGCAAATATATATATATATATATATATATATATAATTTTTTTGATTTAAATTTCTGAGATCTTTCATCTCACTCAAATTTTGACTTTTGACGACTACAGTGCAAACTCATTTTTTCCATTTTCATTTGCCAAATATCCAAAATATGGCATCAAACGACTACAGATGCTCTTAGGTGGGAGATTAGCGAAGTGACAATAGATGGGATTAGGATGAATGGGATAGCTGGTGGTGATGGAGACTGGACAACTGCAAACACCATTGATTGCTGGGATGAAGCTTTAAAAGGAAGCAGACACACTTTTGCGTTGGAGGGAATTGATGGGGGTGGGGTGCCATAAAGGGAGGATTAGGTTAGTGATGGGGGTGTTTTAGGATTATTGGTTGGAGAATTAGGTACTTGACAAGGTATACTACTTGTTCATCAGTTATTGGCAAACTTTTTTATGGATTTTTTTTTACCACTGTTATAATTTTTTTTTTATTAAAAATATTGATAGAGTAGAGAACATAGTAATCTTACAAATATTTATTTAATTGGAAGTTCCTTATTTTTAGTTTTTTTCTTCCACACCCATTGCTATTACATCTTCACATACATTTATAGTAGTTTCTAAGTATGAATCACATGAGTATGAAACAAACTTTACCTCATTCTCATGTGTTAGATAGCCACAAATTTTTACTCACAATTTTTATGATCAACTCATGTAAATCACCTCGCCGGGGGGGAGGGGGGGGGGGAGGGTGAACAGAGTAATTGTGCAGAATTTAAAAATTAAATGAAAATTAAAACTGAGTTGCAAAAGTAAATGAGAAGAGAAAAGAGATGCAAACACAGATAGCACAAGTGACGCAGCAATATAACATGGTTAGAGATAAGAGATGCAAACACAGACAGCACAAGTGACGCAGTAATATAACGTGGTTCGACCCCCAGATCTACGTCCACACCACCTACTTGTAGCAATTCTTCGCCACAAGCGTTCCACTATACTCACCCTTGTACAGTGATTCTCAGATTCATGCCGAGAGACCTATTACACCCACAGTACTTCTAACACAAGTTTCGTCAATCTCATCGAAGTGGAAGAAAAGAAAAGAACTCAAGATCCTCAATGATCCTGACTGAAGAATACAAATAATTATCACACACACTCGGATTTATTATTGAAAGAATAGTTCAGAAGATTTTTCTCAGAAGTAATAGGAGAAGAATACTCACTGGGTTCGTCTAATTATATAGACGGGGAAGTGTATCTATCAAAATTAGAAACGATATATTCCAAAAGAGTGAACAACGCAAAGTACGGTCAACCGCAATTTAGGTGCAGTCAGCTGTTCATCTTTTTGACGAAAAGTCGAGAGATGAATGGTCGACTGCTTCATTATGTTGCTGTGAAGTGCAGCCGACTGCGATGCAGTCGACTGACATGAGGTGGGGTCGACCATTATCATGCTGTTTATAATGAATTCACTTTATATTCTTACCATATACTAATCAATCATCAATCAATAAAATACAGATAAAATCTCACAAATAAGGAATAGAAACAACTGGTCTGTATAGCTTTCTTGGGCACTAATCAACATGTGCTTTTTTTGAATAACTTCTTCTTTTGCTTGATCTTGCAATCTTTCTTTATTGTTTTCCGTCTTTGCTTATTCTTGAATCTCTTTTAAATCTCTTATTGATATTATTTTAACCTGAAAATCTGAACAACTTAATTTAAACTTATTAGCATTTATGGACACATTTTGTGCACACTAAACTAAGAGTCAACAATCTTCCCCTTTTGGTGTGAACAAAACATGCCTTTGAATGATAAAAGTGAAAATAAAACAATAAGGCATATAAATACTCCCCCTGAATTTAGTACTTCCTGTAACATAGATTTTCATAGATAAAGAGCAAGAGAGATTTGTAAATACTCCTCCTTAATTAAATACTTCCTGTTATACAGAATTTTATAGATATATGAAGAAGAAATAATAATATTCAATATTATATTTACTTTCAGTTAAAAACATTCATAAAAATATTCTCCCCCTTTTAGAACACACCAAAAGGGAGCAAAAAACACGCATAAGTTAAGTATATAACATACTCCCCCGAAAGCCATTTGTAAATGAAAAGAACATTCATTAAGCAAAACAAGAGGTTAATTTGGGGAACATGATAAAGCATAAGATGAATTTGGGAAATATAATAATTTTTAAAAGCAGAGGAAAATCTACTTACATGATACCGTTGATAGCAAAACTCTTTGATATACATGGAGAGCTTTTCATGGTATCATAGATTTGAGATTTTCCCAATACAGATGCGAGGCAGAGAACAGAAGAAGAAGTATTTCAATAAACCGATATTATAGAAAATGGTGAATAGAGGGTTCGTAAAAATCAAAACGAGTAACCAAGAAAAAAACTGGTCGACCGCACGGTCGACTGCAAAACCAATTGAGAACATAAAATAAAGAATCAATCCGAGAGTAAATCGGTCGACCGCACACCTTGTAAACACAAAACGAAAGACAGAGAGCGGACCGGTCGACCCTACGGTCGACCGCTCAAACTGAAACCCAATTTTTTTAGAAGAAGCATAAAACCACACGAAGGCCGAGAGTGCACTGGTCGACTGTACACCTTCTCAGTCTAGTCGACCGTCCAGCCGACCGAAACCCAATTTTAAGTAGAAATATCAGTAACATTCAATTCTCCTTTTAAGAAATAAAATCGATTTTCATCTAAAGGCTTAGTAAAAATATCAGCAATTTGAGAATTAAATGAGTTTAAATTTTCTTACCAGACAAAGAATTAAACTAAAATTATTTTACCTTAAAAAAGTATGATCTTCCCTTTTCTTTTCTTGATAGTGATGCAAAAGTGTTGTTTTCATCCATCATGAGCTTTAGGCATCCACTATCAAGGTGCTACCTATTTTTAGGTGAAGTGCATTGATGTACCTACATTAAGATTAGTATGTATCCAAGTAGGTACTGTTCTTGCACTTGTATTCTTCTTTATCCAAACGAAGTTAGTATTCATTTTTAAAGCACAATTATAAGAAATATGTCCTAATCTACAACAATAGTGACAAGTAATGTGATTATGCTTTGGATTATGCACATATGCATAATTGTGTGTTGGTTTGTAACTATTTTGGTGGCTATGCATATGTGTATGACAAGATTGCTTAGAATTTTGATTTGTTGGCTCATTGTAACCAAGCCTTCGATTATCATGATAAGATCTTGAATTCTTTGTAATAAGGTAACTGAGCCCTTCATATTTTTCAACAATTTTCTCAAGCTCAATTACTCTTTTACAAAGTCTTTTTCTAGTCATCTCATTATCTTTAGTGTTCCAACGAAGAGTGTCTAGGGTAGCATCAAGTATTCTATTTTGCTCAAGAGCTTCATTACAACCTTCCATTACCTCATCAAATTTTCTTTTACATTCTTTTAAATCATCAGTGAGCTTAGCAATATAAACAGATTTCTCATGAATTTCTCTCAAGTGTTCATCATGTGTTGCTAAGGATTCTTGAATTTGTTGTTTTAAGAGTTCATTTTTCTCTAGCAATACATCATGATCTTTTCTAAATGACTCGAATTTTTCCATGATCAAGAATTTTTATTTTTCAGTTTTTGATTTTTAGCGAAGCAAAAGTCATGAGATTCATTTCGAATTTGTTTATATTGTCTTAGTTCATGACTCAATTTCTTAGCATAATCTTTTAATTCATTACACATCTACTAACTCATCATAAGTGAGTTCTTCGATTACCTCTTCTTGAGATGGTGATTGCACCTCACCATTCCCAAGAGCCATGAAGCCGACATTGTTGTGATATTGCTCATCTTCACTTGAATCTGAGTCTAGCTATATTGCCGTCAACGCCTTCTTTCTCAATCCTAAATTGGAGTGACGATAATCTTTGTTCCTACCTTTCGATAGGGGACAGTTTGGGCATATATGTCCTAGCTTGTTGCATTTGTAGCATACATCATTTTTGTCTTTGTCTCTTTCTCCTCGTGACCTGCTGTACTTTTTGCGTTTGAGATGCTTACAGAATAGTTTAGTTAGCCGTATAAAATCTTCGTCTGATTCTTTATGGTCTGATTCTGATTTCGATGGACGTGATTTCTCTGCTTTTAGGGCAATGGTTCTCTCTTCGATTTTTGGTTCAATTCCGATGTTCTGTCTGTATCTTTTAGTTTCTTTCATCTCCATCTCGTATGTCTTCAGCTTTCCTTGGAATGTATAGTAATCGAATCCCTTTTTCTCAAGGGTTTCCCTTATTGCAGCAGCCTTTACATCCCACTCGGGCGTGAGACAGTTTATGAGTTTTCCGACCTTTCGGTCATCATCCAACTCCTTTCCTAAGCTCTTAAGCTTGTGTGCAATGATATCAAAACGAGCAAGCATTTGATCTACGTTTTCTCTTGGCAACATACAAAAAACATCAAACTTATAAAAACATAAATTTACTTTAGCTTTTACCTCAGAAGCGGTCCCCTCATGCCGTTTTAGCATGTTGTTCCAAATTTCGTATGCTGTCTTACAATTTCGCTCGCATCGCATTAATTTCACATTGTTCAACCCTGTATAGAGTGTTTTCATAGCCATGGAATTTGCAATTTTCAATGCTAGTTCAGCTTTTGTGAAGGCCCTCTTTCCATTACTGACAGGAATCTCAGTTTTGTTTATGCACATGTTCCATACTTCTTCTCCAAGCATCTGTAAGAAACGAGACATACAAACTTTCCAAACATCACAGCATTTTCCATCAAAATATGGTGAGCGTGTTAGACTTGTTCCATTGGAGATGAATGGCTCTGATGAGTACAAGTTTTCGGGAGGAGGAATTTCGGCCATTTCACCTTTTGCTTAAGCTTTTAAGCTTTTGATAAGCCCCTCGCTCTGATACCACTGTAAATCACCCTAGGGGGTGAATATGGTAATTGTGCGGAATTCAAAAATTAAAGGAAAATTAAAACTGAGTTGCAAAAGTAAATGAGAAGAGATAAGAGATGCAAACACAGATAGCAAAGTGACACAGCGATATAACGTGGTTCGGCCCCCAGGTCTACGTCCACACTACCTACTTGTAGCAATTCTCTGCCACAAGCGTTCTACTATACTCAAACCCTTGTACAGTGATTCTCGGATTCATACCGAGAGACCTATTACACCCACAGAACTTCTAACACAAGTTCTGTCAATCTCATCGAAGTGGAAGAAAAGCAAAGAACTCAAGATCCTCAATGATCCTGACTGAAGAATACAAATAGTTATCACACACACTCGGATTTATTGTTGAAAGATTAATTCAGAAGATTTTTCTCAGAAGTAATAGGAAAAGAATACTCAGTGGGTTCGTCCAATTATATAGACTGGGAAGTGTATCTATCAAAATTAGAAACAATATATTCCAAAAGAGTGAACAGTGCAAAGTACGGTCAACCGCAATTTAGGTGTAGTCAGCTGTTTATCTTTCTAACGAAAAGTCGAGAGATGAATGGTTGACTGCTTCATTATGTTGCTGTGAAGTGCAGTCGACTGTGATGCGGTCGACCGGCATGAGGTGCGGTCGACCGTTATCGTGCTGTTCATGATGAATCCACTTTATATTCTTACCATATACTAATTAATCATCAATCAATAAAATACAGATAAAATCTCACAAATAAGGAATAGAAACAACTGGTCTTGATAGCTTTCTTGGGCACTAATCAACATGTGCTATTTTTGAATAACTTCTTATTTTGCTTGATCTTGCAATCTTTCTTTGTTTTTTTCCTTCTTTGCTTATTCTTGAATATCTTTTGAATTTCTTATTGATATTATTTTAACCTGAAAATCTGAACAACTAAATTTCAACTTATTAGTATTTATGGAGATGTTTTGTGCACACCAAACTAAGAGTCAACATGATTTATGCTTTATGTTTTAGAAATTATAAGCCCTTATTTATAGACTTATATGTTACAAAAATTCATAATTAGAAGATATGGTGGTCATCAAAAATCATAACATTCACAACACTCCCTTTTGGATGTCCACCATTTCTAATATTTTCTCACAATTTTCAATATTCAATGCTTGTGCCTCATTAAAACCTTACTGAGGAAAACCCAGTAGGAAAAAACCAAAGTGAAGGAAAAAGAATACAACATTCTTCAGGATCATTGAATTAACATTTGATGCACACAATGTTACCTCGTTAAAACCTTTTCTACGAAAAACCCAATGAGATAAAGTTTTAGAAAAGGAAAAAGAGTACAATACACACATATACTGGGTAGCATGCTTCAGGATGCTTTCTCCAATTAATGACTCCCCCTGATAACAATAACCTTTTACATAGTTTGATGATAGATTCTACACATACCAATTCTGTATACAAGTTTCTAAAAGATTGCTTTTGGCAGAGACTTGGTGAAAAGGCCAGTTAGGTTGTCATTGGAACAAACTTTTTTTACTTCAATCTCATCTCATTATTCTTCTGAATTTTGTGAGTAAAGAAGAATTTTAGTTAAATGTGCTTGGTCCGATCTCCTTTGATGAAATCTTCTTTAATCTGTACTATACATGCGACCTTGTCTTCGAAGATAATGCTCAGAACATCTGTAATAAAAGGTAATTTTCAAGAACTACGAATATGGTGAATTAAAGATTTCAATCATACACATTCACGGCTAGCTTCATGAAAAGCTAAAATTTCTGAGTGGTTAAATGAAGTAGCTACTAATATTTATTTAGTAAAACGTCAAGAAATAGCAGTATTACTACAAAGAAATACATAACATGTTTGAGATCGACCCTTATGAGGATTAGAGAGATATCTTGAATCTTCATAACCTACAAACTTGAAATTTTTAGGATTATAAGAATAATATAAACCTAAGTCAGTAGTTCCATGTAGATATCTTAAAATACACTTGATACCAGTCTAGTGCCTTTGCGTTGGCGTAGAGCTATATCTAGCAAGCAAATTTACGGAAAAAGAAATATTCGGTCTAGTGCATTGTGCCAAGTACAGTAGAGCACCAATACTACTTAAGTATGGTACTTCAGGTCCCAATACTTTTTCATTTTCCTCTTTAGGACGATATAGATCATTCTTTATGTCCAAAAATCGGACTACCATGGGAGTACTTAGTGGGTGTGCCTTGTCCATACCAAACCTTTTAAAACCTTCTCGGTATAATTGGACTAATGGACTAATATCCTACTAGAATTTCTCTCGATCTGCAGACCAAGGAAAATTTTTGTTTTCCCAAAATCATTCATTTTAAATTCCTTCTTCAAGTGGTCAGCAGATTTTTCGAATTCTTCTTGAGTCCCGATTAAATTTATATCATCCATATAAACTGCTACTATTGCAAATCCATCTATAAATTTCTTTATAAAAATGCACGGGCAAATTGGATCATTCTATATCCTTCCTTAGACAAGTATTCACTAGATGATTGTACCACATTCTTCCAGATTGCTTCATGTCGTACAATGAACATCTTAAATGAAGTACATATTCTTTGACTTTACTTTGGGTACAGTAAATTAGTCTAGGATTTTCATATAAATATCTGTGTCTAAGTCCCCATATAAATAAGCAATTACAACATCCATAAGTCTCATGTCTTAATGTTCAGAAAATGCTAAACTTATCAGATATCTAAAAATTGTTGCGTCCATGACGGATGAGTATGATAATAAATGCTAAACATCCATAAGTCTCATAGGATTTTCTATAAGAAACTGCATACTTGTAAAAATGATAATAAATTCAATTAAAATGTAAATATAATAAGAAATTCATTCTCACAAACCTACCTTCAGATCGGTCTTAATTTTGGATATGTTTTTCTCCAATTTGTTGTGCTCCTGCTCTCAAAATTTGAGGTCAATCAGACTTCGAGGAGGCAGCACAAGAAAATCGTGCTGATAACGTGTTATAAAATTGAAAGAAAGAAATATTAATAGAATAGAGAAGATAGTAATCTTATAAATACTTTTTTAATTGGAAGCTCTTTATTTCTAGTTTTTTCATCCACACTTCTTGCTCTTGCATCTCCACATCTATTTATAGTAGTTCGTAAGCATGAATCACATGAGGATGAAGCAAACTTTGCTTCCTTCTCATGTGTTAGATAGCCACTATTTTTTACTCATATTTTTCATGATCACTTCATGTGATTCATGCATTACTTCTAGAAATCATAAGTCCTATTTATAGACTGATATGTTACAAAAATTCATAATTATAAGATATGATGGTCATCCAAAATCACAACATTTACAACAACCTCTGATTTTGTCAACAAAATTCAATTAGGCCATGTTTGGAAACAAACTTAGTGATCTTAACTTTGGAGGTAAATGTATGCTAATTTTGGTTATCATATCTTTACCTCCAACCTAAAGTTAACTTTACAACATAAACTGTGTTATTTTAGTTAGAAACTTTCTGGGAGGAATGAAGCTAAGGAATGAAGATCATACCTGATGCTGCTATCAAAGAACGAGCTGAGAGGATTTGGACCCAATGTAGGGGTCCAACTCCCACCTCAACTCACCGCTCCTCCCACACCTCTACTCCACCATACTACTACTCCGCCACACCTCACAAATTCGGCTTCAACTCCACCTTTTGCTGCTATGGTGGGTGCTTCACCTCCACCTTCTGCTGATGCAGCTACTCCACCATTCCTTGTACATGTGGCCTCCAAATTCAAGATCAGCCATCCCAATCTGCGGTGTAACCACCGGGAAAGGGGCAACGAGAAGCTCTATCATGATCGCTACACCAAATGGGCATACTATTGTGCATTTCAATGGCTTGGTCAGAGCGACGATAATCATTACAGCTTCCCACTACCTCTTCAAAGAGGACGGACCCATAGAGAGTCCTCCTACAAGCCATTTCTGGCGTAAGAGGAGCCCCACCATAGACCATCATTTCTCTCATAGAGAGGGGAGTGATCACAGGAAATGGGGCTTTATGTACCAGGAGAAAGTGCAACAACATCCCCAACATAGAACTCATTCTCTCCATCAATTTCAACAGTTTAACCACAAACTACTCCACCCCCACAAACCCAATCTTCTTCAGCACCAGATACACAAATCCACCTTCCACCATTCAAACACCCACCCTTATCATGATCAACATTCCCTACACCATCACCCATCCTCTCTTATCAACCCCAACTCCCAACGATAATCCCTATCATCATGCTACACTTGTCCAACCAGTTCACTCCAATCTCTAGCCTCCCCAGAAACCACAGTCGGTGGAAAAACAGTCGGTGAAGGCTCTGAACATTGCAACAAGAAAGAAATTTGGATTTGTTCACAGTAAAGGGTTAATACAAAGCACATGAAAGGGGAAGCATGTTGCCTGTTTCAACTGTGGTGAGAGAGGTCACTTTCGAGCTGACGGTAAAATAGGGGTGAGGTGTATGAATTGTTTGAAATGAGGCCACTATTCGTATGTTTGCACGAATGTGGCTGCAAACATTGAGGAAGAAAAAAGGGTTGTGATGTGGGGAAGATCACCGATGAACCCTGTTAACATACACTTGTCTAACAGTCTGCCAATTACCAGACAAGAGGAAGCACGACTTCGTAAATGGTGTGCGATGGTGAAAATCAGGTCAGGTTGCCTGACAGAGACACAAGTTCTTGACGCACTCAATGATTGGTGGCCAATGAGGTGTCAATGTGAATGGGAAGTTAAGAAAGTATGCCACATGCAATTAATCAGTTTCCGAAATTCTTTTTGTAAGGTGGGTAGGATTTGTAACCCATATTTTGGATTTTATTGTATTTTTATTTCTTTCCTTGATTATTGTATCCGTATTCTTTTATAATGTTATATCTTTGCTTTTCTTGGGCTCTTTATTTTCTTTTGATCGTTCTGTACTTTTTTGGTGGAATTTTGTTATTCTTGGTTCATCACAAAATTTCGCTTTTCCTATTCTGAATTTGATTTGTTTCACTTTATGTTCATCTCATTGTTTTATGCTTGTTCATCTCTTTTTGGAGCCAAAACCGGTACCCAAAATCTATTAAACCACAACCCAAAACCCAATTTCTTAATCTCCTATAAATACCCCCATAAACCCTAATTAATTATCCCCCTCTCTCATCCGCCGCTTTCTCTCTCCTCAATCCCATCTCTATCTGTTTCGTCTTCACCCCAACCGCCAAACCCATATACTTCCCGTCGCTCCTTTGCCCATTTCCGACGACCTTCGACCACCATCCTCTTCACTGTCCCCGTGTTATTGCCCTCCGATCACCCCCGTCCTTACCATAGGAACCCACCGTCCCGAACTCCACCGCAACCCATTACCACACGCTGTCTTCGCTGCCACCGCTCCTCGTCCTTCACCTTCGCCTCTTCGCTCACCCTCGCAACCACCGGAGACCCCCACATCCTCGTTGCCGTCGAGCCCGAACCCCCCCGCTATTCGCTCATTTGTTTTCATCGAGAAACAGAGTCATCTGTTTTCGTCGAGAAATAGAGTCGCCGAGCCGTCGAAGCCCTAGTTGTTGCATCGCTTCCCGACTGCAGCGCCACCATCATCCGCCGTCGCCACCCTTGCCATGGTCGCCGCTGCCATCGCTTCCCAACCACAGCACCGCCCGACGTTGCCGTCCCCTCTCCCGCCATATCTCATTCCCTCTGCCGTTGAGAAGGTGAAGCGGGACTGGTCACCTTCGGTGTTCGGTGTTTTGTGTGAGGAGATCACAACTTCGGTGTTTGCTGTTTGCTTGGATTCGGTGTGGGGTCTAGGTTGCTATTTGATATTTTGCTCGTAGCTCGCACGTGTTTTGGGATCGTCGCCCTGGATTCTCATCCCGTTATTCTAGTTATTCGAGTCTACTAATTAACAGGCAAGTCTATTCTTGAACTAGTATTTTATTTTGTTCAAGATTTCTTTGATCTCTGCAAGTAGATCCCGTCCTTTTCTTTATCATGCTGTATTTGAAACTCGGTTAAGTCTATTAAGGGTTTACACGAGCTAACCCGAGATATTCTTAACATCGTGCCGCTCTTTTTGATCTAAAACCTAGTCCCCCTTGTATCTTGCATATGCACAATTATGTGAAAATAACTAGATCCATGTTGTAGACCCGTTGATAAATTGTATACATATTAGATTGAATATGATTAAATGAATTGATTACTATGCCTGTGAAATTGCATCTAAGAAACTGGAATTATGCATGTTAAACATCTATTGGCACTTTGATTATTAATTTACATGAAATATATGATTTTATGATTTAATTGTTCCCTATTCATGTTAAAATAAATTATGGACTACTAGTTGTTCATTTTTGAATCAGATTTTCGACCATGTTGCTGTTATATTTTGTAATAACTTTCTGAACATGAAATTTAGCCTCAGATGTCTAGTTTACTACCCTTTTTGCGGATTTGAATTCTGATATGTAATCTGTTAGATATCATCCTTTTAGTACAGCTGTGTCAGAATTTTCAGATTCACAAATGCATGCGTATCTTGCTGTTCTATAATTTATTTGACTATGTTAACAGTAAAATAAAAATCTGAAATAATTTAGGATGAACCTAGACATTTGTAGGAACCAGCCATAATTTTTATAGATTTATTTGATGAGTTTTCTGATCTGAAACAAATAGGTGAACACAATTGATAACATGCTACCTGAACATAAAAGCTGAAAAGAATAGAGTTTTCACCCTAGCTTCTGTATCTTTTATATGCCTTATATATATTTATTGGAACCATGTGAAAGTCTAGTTTCTAGAACTTCTGACGGATCTAGATTTGCTTTTCTGTAGTAGCAGTAATCCATATTTTAGTACAGCAAGGTCATGCTATCCTGATTATGTGATGTGGGTATAATTGACTTGTTTGCTTCATGATTTCTCTATAACGAGTAGAATTAGTCACACTTAGTATCATACAACATCACCACCTTCTTTCATGCCTACATAGGATGAATTAAAATGATAACAAGCCGGGGTACTATTGGATGACTTGGTAGTGGACAATCGGAAACTGTACTCAGTCTGGCCCTATTGTACTGACCTGTACTGATGGCCATAAAATACTTCCTGATAATTACTGACACTGAACATTAAATACCGATTACTGGGCCGAGTACACGAACTATGAATTCACCATCAGTTTAAAGCGTATATTGTGTGTTTGCGCCGAACCTGTGGAATGGGACGCAGTAGTACGTGCACTAGATAGATTAATAAAATGATTAACAACCTGCATTTATCATCTCATGCTTGATACTGTATAGAACTGATTAAACATAGATCTTTGACATTATTGCCTGCTCTTTGCTTTGCTATTTGACTTCGATCCTGTCCCTTTTTCTTTGATATACATCTTTCCTTTACCCTCTGTTTTTCTATACTTACTGTCCGTGACTTGCTCTAAGGATACTATTTTCTTTCTTTTTAGATCAAGTATTTACAGGTACTGAAGGAGCTATACTAGAAGGAATTAGTGAGCAACGATTCTAAAGATGGAGCTAAATTGCACTACTTAGATTTATTTTGCTGCTAGATTAATTCTTTGAACATTGTTATGATTTTGTACTTTGTTTTGGGCTTATGTTCTCTGAGTTTATTTTTCCCAGATGTTGGATTTTCTTTGAGTTGGATATTATTATTATTGGATTATTTCATTCATTGAAATTTTCTTTGATTCATGTGATTATATCTTCTTGCATGGTTATGATTGTTCTTTCATATTGTTGAGTTAGTCTGGTACAGCTTATGGATAGTGTTTACATCATTTGCTGGTCCTACGTTATGTACTCGTATTCCGTATTTTGAGAAGCGGGGCGTGACAAGGTTTGTGTGGTATTAAAGCACCAAGTTTGGATAATATATCAGTCAAACATGAACATCTTTATGAGGTTTGGCTTTGATTGATATATTAGTCGAGTTTGGCTCTAGCCGGGTTAACTCAGTAATGCGCACACCATGATGATCACATGAATGCATATAATAACCAACATATGAACTCGGTACTGACCATCTTTGCTCGTGTTTCAGGCTATGGCTCGTGGGAAATCTTCTTCTTCTCGCTTGAGGGATGAGCACCTGGACAACACTGCTATTCTCTAGACGATTTAGCAGATGATGGCTCTCCAGCAAGAGTACAATGAGCTGATGAGGGCCAGTTTGGCGGCCAATGGATCAGCCACTGGACCTGCACCTAGGCCACTGCCACCTAGGCCTGGTACTGTGACAGATTTCATGAGGCTGCACCCGGATAAGTTTTCAGGTACTGACACCGCTGGAAGCCGAGCAATGACTTATCCGGACGGAGCAACTGTTGATCGCCGCTCGTGTTGCTGAGGCGGATCGTGTGGATGTGGTTTGCATCCAATTGCTGGATCTCGCTCACATCTGGTGGTGGGTTGAATCCGAAAGGATGGCGCGATCCATCGGGTGGCCACTTTCTCTAAGAGCTTCATGGAGAAGTTCTTTCCTAGTGTTACCAAGGCGGAGATGGAACGACAATTTGTTTTCCTAACTCCGGTCAGCTAGATAGTGTTCTTAAATGTCATTGTTGTTGCCTACTTCACCTGTGACAGTATTAATTTGAGCATTGTCTTCATCAGGGAAACCGTTCCATGGACAAGTATGCTGCAGAGTTTACTCGGTTCAGTCGCTTCGCTCCTTCCCTCGTAGCCACTGATGAGGACAGGGCTTGCAGATTCCATTCGGGCTTGAGTTTTCCCATCCAGGACTGTTTGGCTGCTCTTCGGCTTTATGCCTATGCTGATGTTCTAGATGATGCTCGGATTCAGGAGCAGACCCTCAGTAGGTCAGGTGTTCTCCAGCAGACTATTTTGAACCCTGTTGCAGCTCAGCCTACCGAAGGACCTATTCGGAGGCCAATTCCACCTTATCTCGCGAGGGCACAACCATATGCACCTATTGTTCCAAGGACAGTTGAAACTTGTGGCTATTTTCATAAGGTTGGGTATTCACAGCGGGACTACAGGGTAGCTAACCGACTATGCCTTGCTTGTGGCAACAGTGATCATATGATTCACAGGAGTAGGGCAGCTATTTAGGTTGGAGGTACCGTCCAGTAGGGAGCACTGGCTCGTAGTCCGGCTAGACCACCTCTTCCCTTGCAGAGGCAGACCTTTGAGCAGAGGCATGTGACTCCTAGAGGAGGCCAGACTGGGAGTCGTGGTCAGGCTTATAACCTAACAGCTGAGGAAGTGGAGGTTGCTGTTGGAGTGGTTGCAGGTATATCATCAGTAGTTGTACTTTCTTTTCTTTGTTTTCTACATGTTATTTTTTCCTTCATTGTACAATTAATCGTGTATATATCCTACTAGCACCTTATTCTTTTGTTTGATCTTCTTCTTCTAGGTGTTATTTTAGTCTTCTCCCTTCCAGCTCATGTCTTGTTTGATTCTGGTGCTACCCACTCTATCATTTCCTCTCGTTTTGTTGATCAACATGGTTTGACTAGCGATGTTATGCCCGCAGATTGGGACATCACCACAGGTGGAGGTGTCAATGTCTATTCTAGGGTATGCAAGCAAAGTCTATTGCTGATTGGTGGTGTGGAGTTCTGGGTTGATTTGATTGTGATTCCCAATTCTGGTTTCGATGTCATTTTGGGCATGGACTGGTTGGGTGTTTCTTGTACTGTGATTGATTGCCGGGAGAAGAAGGTGACTTTCAGGATTTCTGGTTAACCAGAGTTTGTTTTCCATACAGGTGAGACACCGTCAGAGCGTGTCAAGAACTCGATGGATCCCATGGCTGTTTTGCTTGTGTCGTTGGGCTCTGATGGGGTTGTTGCACCCTTAGTAGTGCGGGATTTCCTTGATGTTTTTCCCGAGAATTTTCTTGGTTTGCTGCCAGACCAAGATGTGGAGCTCAGCATTGATGTTCAGCCAGGTTCGACGCTTATTTCCAAGGGTCCGTATCGTATGACACCTGTTGAATTGGCAGAGCTAAAGGTGCAAGTTCAGGAGCTGCTTGATAAGAGTTTTATCCGGCCTAGTATTTCACCTTGGGGAGCCCCAGTTCTGTTTGTCAGCAAGAAGGATGGAAGCCGCAGGCTTTGCATTGACTACAGAGAGTTGAACAATGTCACTGTCAAGAATCGGTATCCATTGCCAAAGATTGACGATTTGTTCGACCAATTGGGAGGTGCTTCGGTGTTCTTGAAGTTGGATCTTTGTTTCGGGTATCATCAAGCCAAAGTTAAGTCAGAAGATGTTCCGAAAATTGCTTTCCGAACGAGGTATGTGCATTATGAGTTCTTGGTTATGCATTCCGAAGTGACTAATGCACCGGCAGTGTTCATGAGTCTAATGAACCGGGTGTTCTCACCGTTCTTAGACCAGTTTGTCATGGTCTTCATTGATGACATATTGGTGTATTCTCAGAATAGAGAAGATCATGCTGAGCATTTAAAGGTGGTTCTGCAGACCCTGAGGGAGAACCAGCTGTTTGGGAAGCTTAATAAGTGTAAGTTCTGGCTGGATCGGGTTGCTTTTCTGGGCCACATTATTTCTAGTGCTGGTGTTTCTGTGGATCCTGCAAAGATTTCTGCGGTCAAGGATTGGCCTATCCCGAAGTTTGTTCCTGAGGCGCGGAGTTTTCTTGGTTTGGCCGACTATTATCGGAAGTTCGTTCAGGATTTTTCAAAGATTGCTGGACCTCTGACCAGTTTGACCAAGGAGCAGAAGTTTGATTGGGATTTAGCTTTTGATGAAGCTTTTGCCGAGTTGAAACGTCGGTTGACATCAGTGCCTGTGCTGACTATACCCGATAGTTCGGGTAGTTTTGTGATCCATTGTGATGCATCGGGTAGAGGTCTGGGAGTAGTGCTGATGCAGCGAGGCAGGGTTGTTGGTTATGCACTGAGGCAGTTGAGACCTCATGAGAAGAACTATCCCACGTATGATCTGGAGCTCGCGGCCATGGTTTTTGCCTTGAAGTTGTGGAGGCATTATTTGCTTGGGGATAGAGTGGAGATATTCACAGATCACAAGAGCCTCAAGTATGTGTTCACGCAGAAGGAGTTGAACATGAGGCAAAGGAGATGGCTGGAATTGATGGCAGATTTTGACAATAATTTGTAGTATCACCCATGCAGAGTGAACTTGGTGCTGGATGCTTTGAGTAGGAGGCATGCCGCTATGTTCCTTACTGTGCAGAAGGAAATAGTTGAGGACATGAGGAGGTTGGAGTTGGATGTGTTGCTTCCTGGATCAGATCGGCAGTTCTTGATGTTGCAGTTGCAGTCTTCTTTAATTGAGCAGTTTAAGGAAGCCCAAGTGGGTGACCCGCAGTTGCAGCAGTTCCGAGGTGAAGTGGAAGCCGAATTGAGATCTGATTTGGTCATTCATGCTGATAAGTCGGTTCGTTTTGGCTCTAGGTTGTGTGTACCTAAAGGAGAAGTCATGCAGAAGCTACTGGAGGAAGCTCATCGGTCCCCGTATTCTATTCATCCTGGTGGTACCAAGATGTACAGGGACTTGAAGCAACATTTCTGGGGGCAAGACATGATGAGGGATGTGGCTCGATTTGTCGCCCAGTGCCTGATCTATCAGTAAGTGAAGGTAGAGCATCAGAGGACCACAAGACTTTTGCAACCTCTTCCAATTCCAGAGTGGAAGTGGGAGCATATCACGATGGACTTTGTGACCGCTTTGCCAAGGAGTCCCAAGGGTCATAATGCTATCTGGGTGATAGTGGATCGGCTAACGAAGTGTGCTCACTTCATTTCTTTTCGTGTGGGTCAGTCCATAGAGAGTTTGGCTGAGCAGTATGGTCAGGAGGTTGTTCGTCTGTATGGAGTTCCTGTCAGCATCGTATCGGATAGAGATACAAGATTCAGGTATCAGTTCTGGGAGAGTCTGTAGAGGAGCTTGGGTACTAAGTTGAGCTACAGTTCAGTATTTCATCTTCAGATGGATGGGTAGTCAGAAAGGATAATTCAGACCCTAGAAGACATGTTGAGATCCCACATTCTTCAGTTTGGAGGTTCGTAGGAAGATCATCTTCACTTAGCCGATTTCTCTTATAATAGCAGTTACCAGGCGAGTCTCAAGGCTGCTCCATTTGAAGCTTTGTATGGGCACAAGAGTAGATCGCCAGTCTGTTAGAATGATATCGGTGAAAGGAAGCTTTTGGGCCCTGAGTTGATCACGAAGACAGTTGATGTCGTGGCTCATATCTGGAGGCAATTGCAAACCGCTCAGGATCGGTAGAAGAAGTGGGCTGACTGTCGTTGTAGACCTCTAGAATTTAAGGCAGGCGAGCATGTGTTCCTCAAGGTATCGCCATGGAAAGGTGTTATCTGTTTTGGAGGTGGGGGCAAGTTGAGTCCTCGGTTTATCAGTCCATTCGATATTGTGGAACGTGTGGGCAAGGTAGCTTACAGGCTCGGGTTGCCACCAGCTTTTGCAGGTGTCCATGACGTATTCCATGTTTCTTAGCTTAGGAAATACATCAAGGATGACAGTCATGTGGTTGACTACTCAGACTTGTCTGTGAGGCCAGATTTGTCCTGCAAAATTCGACCAGTCTCTATCTTAGACCGTCGAGAGAAGGTGTTGAAGAATAGAGTTTTCTTGGAATCCTTACTCGCCAGGTGAGTCATCTTGGGAGTTAGAGGAGGACATTGGGGAGAGGTTTCCTCATTTGTTTGAGTAGCTATTTTGTTTGCTTTGTTTTGTTTTGTTTCGGGGTTCGCCCTATGTACCTCTTGTATGAATTTCATTCCCGAAATTCTTCTTGTAAGCTGGGTAGGATTTGTAACCTCTATTTTGGATTTTATTGTATTTTATTTCTTTCCTTGATTATTGTATCCTTATTCTTTTATAATGTTATATCTTTACTTTTCTTGGGCTCTTTATTTTTTTTTGATCTTTCTGTGCTCTTTTGGTGGAATTTTACTATTCTTGGTTCATCGCAAAATTTTGTTCTTCCTATTTTGAGTTTGCTTTGTTCGCTTTATGTTCATCTCATTATTTTATGCTTGTTCATCTCTTTTTGGTGCCAAAATCGGTACCTAAAACCCATTAAACCACAACCCAAAACCCAATTTCTTAATCTCTTATAAATACCCCCATATTAAAACCTAATTAATTATCCCCCTCTCTCATCTGCAGCTTTCTCTCTCCCCAACCCCATCTCTCTTTATTTCGTCTTCACCCCAACCGCCAAACCCATATACTTCCTCCTTTCCCCATCTCCGACCACCTTCGACCTCCATCCTCTTCACCGTCCCCTCGTCATTGCCTCCGATAACCCCCATCCTCGCGGTCGAAACCCATCATCCCGAACTCCACCGCAACCCATTACCACCCGCTGTCTTTGCCACCACCACTCCTCGTCCTTCGCCTTTGCCTCTTCACTCACCCTTGCAACCACCGGAGAACCCCACATCCTCGTCGCCATCGTCGTCCAAGCCCGAACACCCCCCGCTTTTTGCTCCTCTGTTTTCGTTGAGAAACAGAGTCGTCGAGCGGTTGAAGCCCTGGTCGTTGCATTGCTTCCCGACCGCAGTGCCGCCGTCGTTCGCTGTCGCAGCCCTTGCTGTGGTCGCCGCTGCCGTCGCTTCCCGACCACATCGCCGCTAGACGTCGCCGTCCTCTCTCCCTCCATTTCTCTTCCCCTCTGCCGTTGAGAAGGTGAAGCGGGATTGGCACCTTCGGTGTTTGGTGTTTTGTGTGAGGTGATCATAACTTCGGTGTTTGCTGTTTGCTTGGATCCGGTGTGGGATCTTGGTTGCTATTTGGTATTTTGCTCGTAGCTCGCATGTGTTTTGGGATCGTCCCCTAGGAATCTCATCCCGTTATTCTAGTTATTCGAGTCTACTAATTAACAGACAAGTCTCTTCTTGAACTAGTATTTTATTTTGTTCAAGATTTCTTTGATCTCGGCAAGTAGATCCCGTCCTTTTCTTTATCATGCTATATTTGAAACTCCGTTAAGTCTATTAAGGGTTTACACGAGCTAACCCGAGATATTCTTAACATCGTGCCGCTCTTTTTGATCTAAAACCTAGTCCCCCTTGTATCTTGCATATGCACAATTATGTGAAAATAACTAGATCCATGTTGTAGACCCGTTGATAAATTGTATACATATTAGATTGAATATGATTAAATGAATTGATTACCATGCCTATGAAATTGCATCTAAGAAACTGGAATTATGCATGTTAAACATCTATTGGCACTTTGATTATTAATTTACATGAAATATATGATTTTATGATTTAATTGTCCCCTATTCATGTTAAAATAAATTATGGACTACTAGTTGTTCATTTTTGAATCAGATTTTCAACCATGTTGCTGTTATATTTTGTAATAACTTTCTGAACATGAAATTTAGCCTCAGTTGTCTAGTTTACTATCCTTTTTGTGGATTTGAATTCCGATATGTAATCTGTTAGATATTATCCTTTTAGTACAGCTGTGTCAGAATTTTCAGATTCACAAATGCATGCGTATCTTGCTGTTCTATAATTTATTTGACTATGTTAACAGTAAAATAAAAATCTGAAATAAATTAGGATGAACTTAGACATTTGTAGGAACCAACCATAATTTTTATAGATTTATTTGAAGAATTTTCTGATCTGAAACAAATAGGTGAACACAATTGATAACATGCTACCTGAACATAAAAGTTGAAAGGAATAGAGTTTTCACCCTAGCTTCTGTATCTTTTATATGCCTTATAAATATTTGCTGGAACTGTCTGGAAGTCTAGTTTTTAGAACTTCTGACGGATCTAGATTTGCTTTTCTGTAGTAGTAGTAATTCATATTTTAGTATAGCAAGGTCATGCTGTCCTGATTATGTGATGTGTGTATAATTAACTTGTTTGCTTCACGATTTCTCTGTAACGAGTAGAATTGGTCACACTTAGTATCATAGAACATCACCACCTTCTTGCATGCCTACATAGGATGAATTAAAATTCTAACAAGCCGGGGTACTATTGGATGACTTGGTAGTGGACAATCGGAAACTGTACTCGGTCGGGCCTTACTGTACTGACCTGTACTGATGGCCATAAAATACTGCCTGATAATTACTGACACTGAACATTAAACACTGATTACTGGGCCGAGTACACGAACTGTGAATTCACCATCAGTCTAAAGCGTACATTGTGTGTTTGCGCCAAACCTGTGGAATGGGACACCGTAGTACGTGCATTAGATAGATTAATAAAATTATTAATAACTTGCATTTATCATCTCATGCTTGATCCTGTATAGAACTGATTAAATATATACCATTGACATTATTGCCTGCTCTTTGTTTAGCTATTTGACATCGATCCTGTCCCTTTTTCTTTGATATACATGTTTCCTTTACCATCTTTTTTTTCTACTTGCTGTCCATGACTTGCTTTAAGGAAACTCTTTTTTTTTTCTTTTTTGATCAAATATTTACAGGTACTGAAGGAGCTATATCAGAAGGAATTGGTGAGCAACGATTCTAAAGTTGGAGTTGAATTGCACTGCTTAGATTTATTTTGTTGCTAGATTAATTCTTTGAACATTGTTATGACTTTGTACTTTGTTTTGGGTTTATGTTCCCAGAGTTTGTTTTTCCCAGATGTTGGATTTTCTTTGTGTTGGATATTATTATTATTGGATCATTTCATTCATTGAAGTTATTTTTGATTCATGTGATTATATCTTCTTGCGTGGTTGTGATTGTTCTTTCATATTGTTGAGTTAGTATGGCACAGCTTATGGATGGTGTTTACATCATTCGCTGGGCTTACGTTACGTACTCGTATTCTGTACTTTGGAAAGCGGGGCGTGACAGTGTCTTAAGTGGTTCTCACAGTGACCATGGTGTACGTAGTCCTTTGACTTGAAGTCACTATGGTTCCATATATGAGAAGTTATATATTTTAATGCCGTCAAACGTTACCTGTAATAAGGTGATTATAAAGTCGACTATTGGATATACTAAAAGTCATGAGGGATGTGAGTGACTTAAATAGGATTTGTTTTTCTTACATAACGGGAGCGATATCTACGAGCCCCTTAATTGAGTGAGACTGCAAAATGCTTGCCCGTGATCAAATGACTCAATATGAGATATTGATCTCATTTGTTTTAGTAAGTCTACTCGGACATCAAGAAACCTAAGGTTGAACTATACAAGAGTGACATGTTCTATGGCTTGTGGTCAATTAAGATATCTAGACAATGAGACTAGACTACATGGTAACATTGGTCACGAATAGGTTATGTCAAATCACTGACATTCATGTTACTTGAGTAGCAGTGACGCACTAGACACTGCTCACTATTTGTAATATTCGAATATGATTTTAGTATTACTATCAATGTAATGGAAACCTACAGGGTCACACACTTAGAATGTATCAAAATTGGGATTTAAATTCATAAGATGAAACTTAATTAGGGGTCCAAGTAAGACTTGGACTCCTGACATTTGTCGGACTTTTAATTTGATTAAATGGGCCGACTAAAGTTCAAAGGTCCACACACGAATCTGACCCAGGTTAGATTGTGAGCCCAACAATCTCATTACTTTCTTCGGGTTAATTTTTTGCACCTATATATATGATATGTATCCGTGGAAAAGACACACGTGAAAAACCCTAGCCGTCACAAAAAGTGAGAAGGAGAGAGAGAACGTGAGAAGGAACATCCCCTTCCAGCAGCTAGCACCGCGGTCTGAGGGAAGGCCATTTTTCATTTCGTTCATGTGGATACCCTAGAGGTGTATGATACAAGTCATAAATTCTGCTTGTAGTGTAGTTGGGTTCTAGAAACAACTCGTGTGTGATGTATTTTTGATGATTATGTCTCTATAGTGCTATTGACCATAGTTTCCTCACGACACAAATTTGACATGAAACAACTTAGGTTTTGACCGTTCTTGATGTGATTATATTTGTGGGATAATTATGAGGAATCGTGTGTTTGTTTAGATCCATGTGATATAATTATTGTGGACATGCTGCATACCCTATTTCATGTTGTTTGGACACTTAGTAGACTTTAAACATGTTTGGTTGTGTTTGGAACGAGTTTCGTATGTTGTATGTTGATTTGTTGTTAAAAGGAAAATCTGTATTTTGTCGATGATCGGTTTTGATTGCTATTTTAGACCATATTAAGGTCAGTATCTAAACTTCAGTATTAAACATGATTTTTAGAGAAATCTATCTTCTTTCCAAACTTTCTGACCTTGATCGATTTCATTTTCGTATGTGTGAGATATGATTGTTTTACTACAGAGGTGTATTATATTTCCAGATTTTTGTTTTTTGATGATTTTGATGACTAAACTATTTTGATTCTAGTGCTAAGCATATTATTCTGATCTGAAATTTTGTACAGTATTTTGCTACCTATTTAGGGATTATCCAGAATTTTGGTGGATTTTATTGATGAGTTTTATATACCGTTTCATGCTTATTTATAAAGACTATACTTGCTAGATTTTACTCACTGCTCTGAAAAGATTTATATTTTTATCTTAATTACTTAAACTTTTTGGAAAATATTTGTGAATATGAAAGTTAGCTTATTTTGTCTATTTTCTTCTCCCTTTGGCTGATTTGGATTTCGTTTCACGGTTTGCGAGATATTACAGTTTTCGTATAGCAGTGCTGGGAATTCCAGATTTGCCAAACTATCGTTTCTTGATGTTTTCTGATTTTTGTTGGCTAAACTAATCTTACCGGAAAATTATGAAACTTTACATTCTTATACTAGACATATAGGGGAACACTCCAGATTTTTCCTGGATTTATTTGAGGTGTTTTGATGCTGTTTTCTTGACTTTGAATTCGCTTTACTGATTTCTAGCTGAACGTATTTTCTGGTTTCAAATCAGTTTTGAGTTATGTTTTTCGAAAACACTATATGACTTATATGTATCCGATGGACTCGGTTGGAAGTCTATTTTCCAGATCCTCCGACGGATTCACGTTTTGATATTTGTGGAAATGGGAATCGCTGTTTTAGTACTGTACTGTCGTGCTGTCCTGAATTAGGAAGTACTCTATTTTGTCCTGTTATGTGACTACTTACCATCTGTACATGCTTATCTGTTATTCTGAACTTGTGGGTCATTATATCATGCTAGATTTACTCTATTTCATGCACATAGACATCTGTCTTATAATAATTTTAAAATGATCAAGCCGGGGATTATGGAAAAGATCTAGTTGTGAGAAAGCATAAAAATGTGTACTTAGAAGGGGGCTCGTGTTCCCATATAATTATCTGTTATCTGTTATTCTGTACCCTGTCTACATTACTTCCTATTGGAAGGTGTAGGGAAGAAGAGAACCACTAGGTTCTATCTGTCTGTCTGGATCTGTTATCTGATATCTGTCTGAACCCTGAATACACAGCCCTATATGATCCCCTACGAAATCTACAAACGTAACTATTTTGAATGCAGCAACCATGTGATAAAAGGACGGCACATGAAGTGCTACCTAGTTAGTAATTATTACAAGACTTATAAGAATCTGTATCTGACATCAGTATCTAAATCTGAATCTAAATCTGTTATCTGTATCTGCTATCTGGTTATCTGATTATCTGATTATCAATTCTATGTTTGATACTATCACTTGACACTGTTATTTGACACTATCTGTATATCTGTCTCTGTGCTATTTGACTTTTGACACTTGACACATGTTAGTATACCATGCTAGTTAATTCTGTTATACCATGCTAAATCTGTTCTGCTATTATTTAGATTTGTTAGTTTTCCATGTATTTGTATCCTGCATTACAAGCGGCTCGTAAATTGCATTGACGGGTACTTGTTTTCTTTTTTCCTTCTCCTGCAATTTATTGATTGCAAATCAGGATGGTCGTTTGCTCGATGGTATTGGAGAAATGAAATATTAGTGTTGGGCTTCTTTTGCTATTATTATTATCTGTTGCTTTTCAACAATGTATTTGAGTATTTGGATTTTATTTGTATTTGGGCGATGTGACCCAGGATATTAACTTGTTTGGATCTGTTTATTTGAGACTATTATATTATTGGTTTTCAATTAATTTCTGGCTGCATTTTGTTTTGTTTTGAGATATATATGTCTGTGTGAGGATGATTCTTTTGACTTCCGACTCTGATTATTCTGAAATTTGTTGTAAGATTCTGAACAGCTTATGGATGATGCAAATCATTCGCTGGGTTGAGTCACGTATTCGTATTTCATATTCTTTTTGGGAAGTGGGGCGTGACAGGAAGCATCGCTGTAGACATCATATTCGACTCCTGCTCTTGGCAAAGCCAAAATGGGAGCGGTAGTCAATCTTCCTTTCAACTCCTGAAATCTAGCTTCACACTGCTTCGACCAATTGAAACTCAATTTCTTCTTTGTAAGTCCTATGAGTGGCACCACTATTTGGGCGTAGCCCTGAATGAATCTTCTGTAGTATCCAGTTAAACCCAGAAAGCTCCTAATCTCTTTCACTGTGGTTGGTCTTGGCCAATCTTTCCCTGCCTCAATCTTCTATGGGTTTGTAGTCACTCCCTCCTTAGAAAGGATGTGACCCAGGAAGGCGACTTTGATTTTCCAGAAGTCACATTTGGACAGCTTCACATACAGTTTGTGCTCCTGTAGCTTCTTCAGTACCTCTACTAGGTGCTCGGCATGCTCTTCCTCTGACTTGGAATAGACTAATTTGTCGTCGATGAACATAACGACAAAGGAATCGATGAATGGCCATAGAACCCTGTTCATCATGTCCATGTCTCCATGAAGATATCAGGTGCATTGGTTACTCCAAACGGCATGACTAGAAACTCATAGTGACCATGCCTGGTTCGGAAAGCCATCTTGTGCACATCTTCTTCCTTTACTCGGACTTGGTGATATCCTGACAGTAAGTCTATCTTGGAGAAAACAGCTGCTCCTTATAGACGGTCGAACAGATCATAGATTCGAGGAATTGGATACTTGTTCTGTACTGTAACCTTGTTCAAATCTCTGTAGTCGATACACATCCTCATTGATCCATCCTTCTTCTTCACCAAAAGAACTGGGGCTCCCCAAGGTGACGCACTGGGCCTGATGAATCCTTTGCTCAACAACTGTTCAGTCTGCTTCTTGATCTCATCTTGCTCTACCGGTGCCATTCTGTATGGTGCCTTGGAAATAAGTGCACTCCCTGGCTGAACGGTGATGCTAAACTCTACATCTCGATGAGGGGAAGCCCTGGTAGGTCTTCAAGAAACACTGCTGGAAAATCTCGAACCACTGGAATCTGCCTCACTTCTTCTGGAACTTTCTGCTCTGCCAAAGCTGCTACCAACTGCTTACACTTCCTCTTACCTTGAAATGTAACTGCTGGTATTCCTGGTGCCTTCACCACAACCTCCTTGCTCATACACTCAATAGTGGCACTGTAAACTGACATCCAGTCTATGCCAATAATTATGTCGACCCCCAAAACTGTCCAATAAGGTCGATGGCAAAGAGCCTGCCTCCGATCTCAAGATCACATCCTTCATAATTTCGGTCGGTAGTCAAGTTTTCTCCTGACGGAGTAGCCATAGATAGAACTTTGCCAGGAAAAATTTTAGGTTCGACTCCCAATCATTTTGCAAATGAGCGTGACACAAATGTGTGTGATGATCTCGTATCAAATAAAACTGATGCTTTTATTCCATTTATTTAAATGTCTCCTATTACATAAGAGTACTCTAATTACATAAAATTTATTACATAAGTGGAAAAACAACAAAGCAACTAAGCATCATCTCCCATACCCGTGATGACGTTGTCCACATCATCAGCATCTGCCTCGGTCAAAGCGAACACTCGTCCCTGCTAGAATTGCTTTTGCCCTGGGTTGGACTGCTTCTGACTCGGCCCTTCCCGCTGAAGCTAAGGGCAAAATGGCTTGATGTGGCCCTCCTTGCCACAAAGATAACAAGTCCTGCCCGCTGGTGACTTGGTACACCCAGAAGATATGTGGCCTACCTCTCCACACTTGTAGCAATTGGGTACCTTTCCAGTCACTGAAACAACATTTGCTCTGGTTGGTTTGAAACGCTGTGCTGGGGGCTGTCCCATGAAATTACTCGATGCTGCAGGCCTCATGCTCATGCTCCAATTGTTCCTCTTAACCTGTATTGCCTGGAACTGGTTTATATCTGACTCAGTTGCGGCAGCCCTCCTGACCAGCTTTTTCAAATTTTCGGATACCTAGGGGTATCATGCGGGTCCTCAAGCTTGACCTCAACCCTTGCTCAAATTTCGGCACTTTCTTGGCTTCATCCTGTACCATTTCTGGCGCGTACCTTGAGAGTTGGTTAAATTTGGTCCCATACTCCTGCACAGACATACCACCTTCCTGCAAGTCCAAAAATTCCATAGCCTTCTTCTCTTGAACATCAATTGGAAAATAGTGACTCCTGAATTCTTCAAGAAACTCTTCCCAAGTAAGCTGCACATTGCCCAAAGTCCTCTTCAGTGATTGCCACCAAACACCTGCATCTTTCTCTAGCTGGATGGTGGCCAATTTCACCTTGCTTGCCTCTAGGGTCTCTAGCAATTCAATGACTGATTCAATCTGCCTAATCCAGTCATCAGCAGCATCTGGATTTTCCTGGCCTTCAAACACAGGTGGCCTCATCCTTTTGAACGATTCAACCAGCCTGATTGCTTCGGAAACATGCACAGCTAGCCCTGGACCATGGTTCCCGATGATGTTCGCAGCAAAAGCATTTATGGTCTGATATACTCGAGCTAGTTCGGTCTCCAAATCTAGCCCATTCTCACTGATATGCACTTTGCCATCTCTGTTCCTTTGTGCCATTTTTGAGTCATGAAATTCATCATTAATCATCATAAATAACACAAATAACACCACTTCAACAAAATTTATTCATTCCAAAATTAAACTTTTTACATTCAGAAAGAAAAACTTTGTTTCAATACATCTATTGCATCCTTTAATAAAAGACATCCTAGATTCTACGGTTTCTCTTGGCTTCTCTGAGCTCTTGCATAGTTCCTAGATTTCCTTCCTCATATCTTCAAAGCTCTGTTGTCACTCCTGCTTGTCCCAGTGAGTGAGGTGATCCAACTTGGCAAAGTGTCGATCATTCACGTGCTGAATCTTCTCGAGTTCGCACACTTGAAAACTCAGCTCCTAAATGCGCTCCTTGTCGTCTGCCCATTGCGATTCCAAGTGGTTTACTCTCCACTTTTGAGCATCCAATTCTCTTCGAAGAGAAGCAACAATATCATCTTGGTCATCTTGAACGAGTTCTTCGTCTGAGAATTCTTCGGGGATATCAGGCAAAGGTGGAGTAATCTCCCTGGACTCGGGAAATTCCTCTTCTATCTCTTCTGGTTCTTCTTCCTCCTCTGGGTCTTATTCTTCCTCTATTGGCTCTTCTTCTTCATCCTCGAAGGGGACAAACCAATGCGCCTCATTCCGGGGATCATGCTGATTGGCCATCTTATAGGGAAAGGGAGGAGAAAATGTCATCTCATAGAGTAACACAAACATAAGTTTAAATCTCTATAAGTTGAAACTCACACTCTAATGTCCACTCTAAGGTGCCGTTCCATAAAAATTTGTACTACTTATGAAGCGTGGCTCTGATACCATCTATAACGCCCTGAATTTCAAATAAGACCGAATTCAAGATTCCATAGGATCTTTACACTTCACTTTGTACAATTTTACAAGGAAATTTAAACTTTTCATCATACATCAGAGTTCTTTGCATTGTTTACACAATGGAAGATAAAAATGAAGTACAACAATGAAAATAATATACAACTTGCACATCTTTAACAAGTAATTAATCAATAGTTATACTCGGCCATCCTCTCTATGCCAGAAATATAACGATCTCAATATTTTAACAAACCACAAATTTGAATGCAAATAAAGTGTTAAATGTGACTACACTAAACATGTAAGTGTATGCGATGCCTTAATGCCTAATGCAGATATTTTTACACTAAGATGACACTAATGCATACTTATTCAGATTCAATGCATCTCATACTATATAGGTCCGAGGGCAAGCACCTACGTACTCCACATTAAAGGGTTCGATCCCTCGCCATGAAGACTACCCAGTAATAAAACAAGGTTTAGATCATTCCATGGGTACGGATCCTAGTCCTGGAGTCCACCGCCCGACTGTTATAACAGACTCCTCATCGTGCGAATCATCCCGCAAGTGCCCCTCTAGCCCCGGTATATGTATATACATTGGAGTATGGCAAACTATCCGCCCAACTACGCATAGTCCCGGAATTAAAATAAAAGCTTGTCTCCCATTAAGCAACCACAATCTCAGAATCCACCGCCCGACTAGGTCTATAGTCCGAAACCCACCGCCCGACTATATAGAGTGCCCCACTTACGTTTGCCCAGGTTTACTACAACTTCTTTTAAGTGCATAGTTCTTAAGTTCAAGACATAAATAATTTATCATACCTAGAGTTAGTTTTACCCCCTACCGGACTTAATCACAAATACCGAGATAGCTCCATGGCCATATCTCAAAAATATAACTTAGTTCTTTTATTTCAACAATGCCGGTACCCGAGGTCTCACTAACTCTAAATCACAATCTTTCATGTACAAGAATCCACGGATACTCATACCCTTCAATAATCATGTCTTAACTCAATGTATTCTTATCTTCAACTTATTCACAAAGTGATCACTGTCTTATCTTGACACTATTCATGATTCACTTATTCATTTACAATCTTTAGAAGCCATAATTCCTTTCATGAACATAAATTAATCACTTGAAATCATACTAGCAATTTAAGTTCATAAAATATATCTCAACCACATCAAACATTTCTTAAACCAAGTAAGAGTATAATCTTTTCAAGAGAAATTACTTCACACAACCATATTTTACTCTTCTTCTAAAATAAATTTCATACCCTTTAATAATTAAAACTGAAGTCAAAACTCATTTTCTATCTCAATTTCTCCTTTTTAACTTCTCAAATATACTTGAAAAATTCTAAAACTCTTTTTAATAAATTCTATTTTATTTTATAGGAATTCTAGAATTTTTTCTCAAATTTTATTCTCATTAGAAATCCTTTAAAAGAAATATTAAAACTAAAAAAAATATCAAAAAGTGGCCTTCGGGTTTCGAACCCACGACCTGCCGACACCTACAGTAGCGCCCAAACCCAAACCGCAAGCCACTAAGTCCTTATGGACTTTGTGTCATAAAGCCACAACGAATTTCCCTTATACCCAATTACAGATTTCGGATTTTATTTAAATGAAACAAAATAAAACGTGTCCAACAAGTTTTGAACCCAAGATCTGTTACAAGCATAGTAGTGCTCTGTGGTGCACTGGCTAACCAATAAGTTCAAGTGTGATTACTGATTAGGAATCACGCTATTGTAGTTTTGTTCACAACGTTCTGAAATTAGTTATTTTTCACAAAACTCGGCATATGATCGATCTAATCTTTTTAATGAACAATAATTTTCTTATTCATACTGACTTATTTGAAAATACTGATTTCACAAATTTCCAAACTTATATTCTAAACATTGTATCTATAATTCAAATTATCTCCATCTCTCTAATAAACATAAGTTTCATTACTTCATTTTAATCAAAAATAGCATAATGTATCTCTTGCAAATAATTTTAAAAATGATTCTATGTATATCACCCAAAAATTCATTTTTATCAAAAGGGAAAAATCTCAACAAGTGATCTTTCCATTATATATTTTTACATTTGTGAATTAACATGCATATATGACCATAACTCTTTATCTCTTTTTCTTATTTCTAATTAACATGTTAAAAACAAAATTTCACTACTATTCATAGTACAAATAATGGCATGGATTTGTTCCTTCTTTTTCTCATTTTCAACCAACATGATGACTATAACAAAATCTCTACAATTCATAAATAGCATGGATTTGTTCTGTTATTATCACATCAACTTTATCTTTACTACTCATGTAATATATTAGCATGCATGTCTTATAATTAGAAAAACACAAGATTACTCACATCACATCAAATTGATCTATATTACTAATATCATATTCTAGCATGCTCATCCTAAAAATTAGAAAATATAGAGACCACCCACCTCTTATGAAAAATGAATAACCAAGATGGAGAGACAACTTCTAGCTCCTAGCTCCAACAAGCACTCCGAGTCCTTCTCCTCCTAGCAAGAGCTCTCCAATGCACAAGAACACTCTTTTCTCTCTTTCTTTTTCCTCTCTCTAAAATTGTTTATTTTAAGTGTGCAATGAGAAAAAACATCTTGGGTATTTATAGGACAAAGTGAGGGTCTAAATTGCAAATTTCTCCACCTAATAAATTACTCAACTTTTCATTATCTTAAACCCCATAACCCCCAACTCTTCACATCTTCACCTCTTCAAATACCCTAACTCCCAACCTTTCATGTACAAAACCGGTCATTCTCTTTCTAGTCTTGCACGTGCACGTGTTGTGCACGTGCACACACATACACAATATTTAATACAATTCCTGTAGTTCAAAAATGTGTATTAAAATTTGTTACATGTCATGTGTGAGTCCATGCACAACTTAAAATAGGATTTTATTAATGGGCTTGTCTTATGGGCTTTCCTTTTAATTAATTTATTAATTAATCTAGTGGGCTAGAATTTAATATTAGGTCCATGGGTTTAAAGAAAGGCTAAATAAAATAAAATGACTTATGCATGCTAAAATAGTAAATGAGAGTAAGAAAATAGGGATGGAAAAATTAGCACGTGCATTATACGTGCAAAATTGAAAAAATGCATTTTTAATTAAAATAAAAATATGGGGTGTTACAGAAGAAGTCTAGCGGTCATCTGATGCTCTGCCTTAACCTGCTAGTAGATCAAACACTGAGAAACAAACCGAGCCACAACCCCATTCAGACCATGCCACCAGATATGAAGCTTCAAGTTCCGATACATCTTAGTACTGCCAAGATGGATAGAATACGATAACTGGTGGGCTTCCTCAAGCAACCTCTAACGAACTTAACCCTTCGAGACACATAACCTGGACCCAAAACGAAGCGATCCATTAGCATGAATAACGATATCCATTCTAGACCCAGACTCAACCTCAGCTTGAAACCCCTGCAACTGCGCATCACCAGCCTGCACCTCTTTAATCTGATCCACAAGAGATGACTGAAATTGGAGCACCAAACAACTCCAATCAGAACTCAGCAACAAAATATCCAACTCCAACCTCTGCATATGCTCAATCAAATCCCTCTGTTGAGTCAGGAACATAGTTGTCGGTCTCCTGCTCAAAGCATTTGGCACCAAGTTCACTTTACTAGGGTGGTATTGCAAACTGATGTCATAATCAGCCATAAGTTCTAACCAACGCCTTTGCCTCATGTTCAACTCCTTTTGGGTGAAGACGTACTTGAGACTTTTGTGATCTTTACTGTGGTCTGTAAAGATCTCCACTCGGTCCCCAAGTAGATAATGTCTCCACAGCTTCAAAGCATAGATCACTACCGCCAACTCCAAGTGATGAGTCGGATAGTTCTTTTCATGCAGCCTCAACTGCCTCGATGCATACGCAACGCCTCGGCCCTTCTGCATCAGAACTGATCCAAGACCCTTACCCGAAGCATCACAATGAATTACAAATCCGCCTGAACCATCTGGAATAGTCAACACTGGCGCTGATGTCAATCTGTTCTTCAACTCAGCAAAAGCCTCACTGTAAGCCTCAGACCAACAGAACTTCTGATCCTTTCCAGTCAGCTTAGTCAATGGTCCTACTATCTTCAAAAAATCTTAGACAAATTTTCGATAGTAGCTAGCTAGACCAAGAAAACTCCGCACCTCTGAAACTGACTTGGGAACAGGCCAATCCATCACAGCCTCAACCTTGGCCGGAGCCATAGAGATACCATCGCCTGAAATAATGTGCCCTAAGAAAGTGACCCTGTCGAGCCAAAACTCACAATTGCTGAGTTTCCCATAGAGCTGATTCTCCCTCAAAGTCTGCAGAACCACTCTAAGATGCTCAGCACAATCTTCCCGATTCTGAGAATGCATCAAAATATCATCAATGAAGACCACCAAAAATCTATCCAAGAACTGGAAAAAGACCTTGTTCATAAGACTCATGAATACAACAGGTGCATTTGTGACCCCGAACGGTATCACAAGATACTCATAGTACCCATATCTAGTCCTAAATGTAGTCTTCTGTACATCAGTCGCCCTTATTTTGACTTGATGATACCCAGAACG